>BSBK01011669.1:2500-30000 GCA_027943335.1 Chamaecyparis obtusa | reverse complement strand
AGATGGGGAGAGTAGGAGGCATGCCTGATCAACTTTTCCTTCATGGTAGCTTTGTTGTGTGTTTTTCCTATTGTAGCATGATTCTCATGTAATGTTTTTTTCTAAATTTTGTTTCATTCTTTTATACGATCCTTGTTACTCGGTTGGTACAAGGTGATAAAGGAATCAAAACTATTATTCAAAATCTTCTATATGTATCTGTATTCTTCTATGCATTGTTCCATGTTATGTTGTAAATGTGCTATTGTTTGTAAATGTTTACTTGTGTAATCTACTTGGATTTGAGATATGGTAGCACTAATTATTTTTGGTCTCCATGTCATGTTCAGAAAAGATTCTCCTTTGTAGATCTTATGTGATCTTTCCTCCTTTATGATCTTAGTTCTATTTGATTTTGGGAATGATGTCAATTCATTTGCAATAATATCATATATATATTATCTTATGATCATACTGACCCCATGGTAGGTAGATCCCTTCTGTGTTCTCTGTATGTTTCTATGATATTTCCCTTGATTTGTCTTTGTCTGGGGCATCTCGACATGGAAATGTAATCAGTGGAATTGTTTATGTTTCTATTAAAGTCATTGCTCCTATTAAAGTGTTAGCAATGACTTTAATGTGGGAGCATACACTTTTCTCACCTATTACACACACACTTTGTTTACATGCACATACTATTTTTGAAGATACTTTTCTCCCTTTTTGGACTAGTAACTAATCCTTAAAGCATGGATTTATATTTTAGGATCTCTTGATCCCTCCAGTTTCAAATATGCATATATTTTGATCCCTTAAGGTTGGAGGTGTCCTTAAGACTAGATCTCTTTTATTTTTTTTGGTTTTATTCTTATGGAATAGAATATTTCTAAGGGTAAATCCTTGATGGGTTGACTAGTGACTAGCCAGTTTCACTCAGCGGTTCAATTCCATCTTTCCAGTTGCACAGTTTTCTTGTGTGGTTCACAATGGGACATAAGTTCTCATTGGGTGAGATAATCACACCCCTTCTTTCTCTCTCTAGAGATGTCTCTCTTATTATGATCTGGGAGTTGATGAAGACTTGAGTTCCTGGGGGCTTAAGGTTTCTCTTTGTCCCTTGGATTACGATAAGATTATCTTCTCATTCTGATCTTCTTTACCAAGAGTTTGCATCAAGTCCATAGTCTTGCTAAAGTGGGGGCTTAATGTATCATCTTAAAATGGAAGCACTTCCATGATAAGAGCATTTAGCCCTCCGAATAAGTGGTCTGGGGTCATGTTAAGCACCTTGATCGGGTCTTTGCATGTATTTGGCTTTTCCCCCTATTCTTCTTTCCTCTACGCCTGATTTTCACTTCATATCTGTATTTCTTGGTATTATGGGTTAGGGTCCTGAGGTTTTTGGCCTCAAGGTCAAATTCTACCTTGAGGGTCAAATTCAACCTTGACCCTAACCTAGGTTAGGGTTTACCTCAACCCTGACCTAGGGAAGAGTTGACCTCATCCCTAATCCCCAGTTCAAATTTCAAGTTTTTTTAATTTTTGGGCATCAGGTTTCAGAAAGATTCTTTTTCTTGCCTCTAGGTCAGCTATTTTGGGTTTTAGAATGGTAAATCCTTAAATTTCATTTAACATAGGTATATTTCTAAAGGTTAAGACCTAATTGGGATTTAATTCTCTAAGGTGGCCCCTCTAGAAGATTGTGCTCTAGCTCACTATACAAGGAGGCCTTCCTCTCTCATTTTCTCCATCTCTCAATCAAGTTTTCATCTCAAGTGCAAGCAAGTGAATTCAAGCATTCAAGCAAGCCTTCAAGCATTCAAGCATTCAAGCAAGCCTTCAAGAATTCAACTGTTCAAGCATTCATTTATCAAGGAGATCCATTATTAACCATTGAAGGATTCAATCTCTTTGGAGCCCCCTTGAAGATCCATCCTTCTACATTCATCCAAGCCTCCTCATATGAAAAGATCAATTCAATATTAGTGCTGAAGATCAAATTCCATTGATGTGAGACATCCTCCATTCATTCTAAACCCATTGGAGCATCCCTACTTGTGGATTTGAGGATTCAATTCCTCTCCAAGGACTTCAACATAAGCAAGGTGAATTGTTTCAATTACTTTGTTTATAGACACTACATTTCAATTCAATTTCAAGGTTAATTCCTAAATTGGGGTTTGACCAAGGGAAAACCCCCATACAAACAATAAAACCCCCATTTTCTTGTAGGTATAGGTGTGGAATTTTAGATCTAAGATTACATTTGGATACCCTTTTTGGAAAACTTCTTAGATCTGTGAACAAGGTCAAAATTAACCTTCAGAATAGGAATGTAGCCTTTGACCTTTTATGAGGGTCAAAGACTACCTGCTGTTAGAAAGACAAAAGATTTTTGGGTTTTCTTCGTCTTGGTATTTTTAGTCCGAAATAGGTTGCAGAATTGCCCAAAAGTACACATAGACATCAAAAATTGGCATTTTCCAGATTTTCCCCATTTTGAGGTTAGTACTTATATTTCAATTATTTTAGATTTCAACCATAATTCTTCATAGGAAAACATAAGCACTCTCTCTCTCTCTCTCTCTCTCTCTCTCTCTCTCTCTCTCTCTCTCTCTCTCTCTCTCTCTTTCATATTCTCCATAGATTGATTCGATTATGTATTAACCTTTTGGTTGATCAAATTGGATCTCTCCTCTGGGAATTTGGATTTAGGAGTGGATCTCATATTTCCCCCATACATTACATTGTATTGCATATCCACATGTGGCTAAATAAGTAAGGAGTAAATTGGATGATAAAAGTGATAAATGCATATTTATTGGTTATGATGAACAATATAAGGCTTACAAGTTGTTTAATCCTATAACTAAGAAAATAATTGTAAGTAGAGATGTTATATTGAAAGAAGAAGAAGTTTTGGATGGGAGTATAGACAAGGAAATTGCAGGTACTTCAACAATACAATATGATGAAGAAGAAGGAAAAGATCAATAAAATCAAGAAGATCAATCAAATGAAAAAAGAGGAACACCATCAAGAATCCTGCAAAGAGATAACACACAAATGGAAGATGGTCAAGGAGAATCTTCAAGTCCACAAGTAAGTAATGAATTGAATCCTACACTTTCACAATTGAGATTAAGGCTTAGAAGCAATAAGACTAGAAGCTTGCAATATATTTATGATCAAGGAAATAGTATAAATTTGCAATTATTTTTTTCTCTATTTTCTCAAGATCCTATATATTTTGAAGATGCAATTAAGGAAGAACAATGGATTAATGCAATGAATGATGAAATTGAATCTATTGAGAAAAATGGTACATGGGAGCTAGTTGATTTACCTAAGAATAAAGAATGCATAGGTGTAAATTAGATCTATAAAACTAAGTATAAGGAAAATGGATAAGTTGATAAATGTAAGGCAAGATAAGTAGCTAAAGGGTTTGCACAAGAATATGGAGTTGATTATAATGAAAAATTTGCACCTTTATCTAGACTTGATACTGTAAGAATGGTACTAGCTATTGCATCTCAAAACAATTGGATGGCTTATCAAATGGATGTTAAATCAGATTTCTTGAATGGATATTTGGAAGAAGAAGTATATGTGCACTAGTCACCAGGTTATGAAATAAAAGGATATGAAGACAAGGTTTGCAGGTTGAAGAAGGCATTCTATGAGTTGAAGCAAGCACCAAGGGAATGGTATAGCAAAATTGATTCATAGATGATAGAGAATGGATTCAAAAGAAGCACTAGTGAGCCTACACTATACACCAGAGTCAATGAACAAGGTCAGGTATTCTTTGTTTTCTTATATGTTGATGATTTGATTTTTATAGGTAATCTCTCTATTGACATGTTTAAATGAGAAATGAAGAAGGAATTTGAAATGACAGATTTGGGTTTGATGAAATATTTTCTTGGCATTGAAGTTACACAAAATGATAAGGGAATTTTCATTTGTCAAAGTAAATATGCAAAAGATGTTTTGAGAAGGTTTAGAATGATCAACTGCAGTGATATTTCCACACCTCTAGCAATAGGTACAAAATTATGTAGAAATGATGATGAGATAAATTTTGATACAACTATATTTAGAAAGCTCACTGGTAGTTTGATGTATCTCACTACAACTAGGCCATATATTATGTATGGAGTGAGTCTTCTTTCTAGATTCATGAATTCACCTAAGAACTCACATTGGCAAGTAGGAAAGAGATTATTTAGATATATTGTAGGTACTATGAATTATGGCATATGGTATGCTACTTCAGGTAATTTCCAATTGGTTGGATATACAGATAGTGATAGCCGATATATTTACAAAGGCATTAGCACAAGAACAATTTGAATATTTAAGAGATCAATTGAATATTTTAAATTTTGATGTAATTAGTTGTAGAAATTAGGAGGGAGTGTTGGAGACATTAATTCCTCCAACCATAAATATGCAACAGTCATACAAGGCATTTAAATTAAAAGCTCCCCACTACCCTTCTAAATACATTGCCTACTTTGTCCACATTTTGCACAAGGTTTTTGACAACCATATTCTAGATTCTTCCTTTATCCATACTATCCACATGGTAATTAGTGATCAAAGTTCTAGACTATTCTGAGACCTCTATAAAAATAGGCATTTTGTAATGGTTTCAGTAGGCAATAAAATTTGGTTCTTCTATAGTTGTTTAAGTATTTTATGTTTGATTTCTTTGCTTCTGCCCACCTTCACTTCCAGTGAGAGTAATATTTTGGGGGCTTGACTCCATGAATAATCTAGTGATTCAAATTGTGGGAGAGAACTTGAATTGTCAAGAATCTATGACAGGATGTTGAATCTAATGCAACAATTATAGTATTTCACATTTATGATGTTCAAGATTATGGGGAAGATGATTTGTTCAAATAAACATAATCCTTTTACACTCCTTCAAATGTGAAATGAACAAGAAATTAAATTAGTCAAAAATTTCTATAGTTTTATTATCAATTAATGACATTAGTTGAAATTGGTGAAAATTTTGCAAGATGAAAAAAATCAACCATTGGGTCAAGTTTGGCAAAAAGTCAAAGAATATGTTGCAAACCTAATAAGCACAATGTATTCCAAATTTGATTATAAACAAATTTCATTTTTCATATAACTTGGTATGATGTGAAGAATTGTAAACTGAATACAAATAATTTTAGTTGGCTTAAAATATGGTGTAATGTTGGATTTAGGTATTACCAAGTAACGAGCTAGGAAAAGAGAGTGCATAAATTTAAAACTTGGATATTGTGTAATTGACTGCTCAGCCACCTCAACATCATCCTTTTTTAAAATAATAATAGTCTTTTTTGAGCATCAGAAAAATTTATATTGGAATAGTTATAAATAGTTATCGTGTATGCAGAACAAATTAACAGTTCTAAGCTCTTCATTCTTATTTATTTTGGGTTCTCAAAGTGTGCATGGTGAAGGGAGATTAATTAGTTATTATAGATCATTTCAGGACTAGTGATCCTTATGTTATTCTCACCCTTGACAACCATGTCTGTAATTTCTCTACATTCTCTAATATTTAATGCATTATTGTTGAGTATAAGAATTTATAGGTTTTCATCTCTCAATTCATTCGCCTATTTTAGATGTATGAAAATTTAACTTTGATACTTTCTCTTCCAAATATTAAATATTAGTATAACCTAAAATTCATTAATATAAGATATAATCTTTAAAGTAAACTTATTGAACTTAAAATATATAATTTATACACAATTAAATTCTCAACATATATATATTTTTTTAGTTTAGCTAAGAGACTGTTAAAGATCAGGGATGCCTGATGATTTCTCAATCTCAATCCATCTCAATGTTCCCCCTATCTCACATGGAGGTTTGAAGATGAAAAACATTCAACATGAAAGATATCCCATTAGCCCACAAATTTTTTATTGCTGGTCATTAAAGCGAAGTTAATGAATAGGCCAAGATTCTCAGTTGGAAGAGTCCCCACAATGTTGCGCTCATGTTTGCTAATCATCATACTCAATCAATGCTTCATCATACAAGAAATGTAAGCTCCCAAATGCACTCATGAAACAATACTATATGTTAAATGTAATCTCCATTGTTGTGTAGATCTGTATAGTTTTGTTGACTATTAGTGACCCACACTTAGTCATTTATCTAGGTAATGATGGTCAGTCATCACTATGACCGAGTCATTATGTAAAGGCCAAATTATGTAATGTATACTTACCAAGAAGTAGTACTACCGAGTAAACTTATGGTCACTATGTATTTTTGTATTATGCGGAGTCTAGTTTTGATGATTCATATATGCAATGATTACCGAGCAACAGAGATATCAACATATGTTGAGTACAGTGAATGCCGAGTATTAGGAACTGCATTTGACAAGTTGGCTAGGAATGACATATGAGTTTTTTATGGCACAATGATTGAGGTAAATTGTGTTGGCTAACATTCATGTTTTGTATTTTGTTTGTTGAGGTAATGAAAGAGGTAATTATGCATCTATTTTGCAATCATTGATCCCTATGTAATACTTAGAGACAATCATAAATTAGTAAGGCTTAAGTGGCAAAAGGAATAAATCTGAATCGTAGATCTTGAATCATGAAGATGTTTTGTTGATTATATAAGGATAAGATCCAAACCCTAAAACGTGTTAGAAAAAGAGATAATGTAATGGAGAGAATGTGAAGGGCATGAATTAATGAGAAGAGAGGAACATTTAGATTATTGAAGCATTTAGACAAAGTTCAGTGACTGAGCTAAGCAGTGAAAGGACAAAATAGAGATAAATCTGATAGAAGAGATCAATACAATACAGTAAAGAGAAGATCTATAATCTGCATATAGTGCAAACCGAAGGATCAGGTACTGAGACATTCTAACCAGTGTATCAGGCTAAATATCTTAACCGAGTAGTCCTAACAAACTTTTTGTAATCTCTTAATCAAGTACTTACTTTGTTCTAAGTTCCAAATCCTTTAGCAAGGTAGACTATATGAGTCTTTTAGCTCTTAACAAGGTAGATCATGTTTTGATCAAATTTCATAAGCCCTAACAGGAAAATTTATTACTACAATATTGAAGATTTGTGGGTGTCATCTCCACCCCAATTTTACCTTTCAAGGATTTCTGGGTAACCAAATTTACTGTGTTATGAGTACTTTCATGGATGCTAATTAATATGTTAGTTATTTTGTTTGATCAAGAATTGTTGATGCTATGTAAAAGTTTCATACATATTAAAATGGATTAGTAGGTGATATTAGATTCACCCCCCTCTTAGTATCATATTTCCCAACTATATTTCCAACAATTGGTATTAGAGCTTCAATGTTTCTCATGGAAAGTCTAACCACTTGAAGAAAAAGATCTTGAGATGGAAGTCTATAAGCTAGGAAAGATCATAGAGAATCAGAAGATTGATGTCCAGCTCACATTGCAGCAACTGGAAGCAGCAAGAGATGAACAAAAGAAATCCTTGAGCAGAAGGAGAGAAATTTCTATTTAGCAAAATGATTCACAATATCAAGAAGAAGATACCACTAGACTATTTGATAATGGAAACTCTGCAGAAAGTGACAAAGCCATAAAAGAGCCACTAGAGAAAAATACCGTACTAAATGATGATATTAGAAATCTAAGGAGAGAGCAAGAAATTCAATCTGTCAGACTGTGTGAAGTAGTTGAATAGAAAAAGAAAGTTGAAGATGATAAGACAATGGCTGAAGAAGACAAAAGACAAATTGCAATAAGACTAGATGAAAGGACAAGTGACATGCAAAGGTTGACTAATAATCAACTAGACATGGTAAATCAACTGTTGCTAGTTAATCAAGAGTTGGGCAGGAAAGATATGGAAATCAATCAACTGAGGTCTGAAAATGATCAATTGAGGAATGAACTAAGATATGAAAAGGAAATGAATGAAAGGATGAACAAACCTAATGAAGCTATAAAACATTTTGAAGAGCTGTTAAGATCACCTAGAAGATCTGGTGATAGATCTGGACTTGGACTAAATGAACATGCATCATCTACTGAAGTAGGAGAATCGTTAAAGAATGGAGAACAGAGGAATGAAAAACCAAAGAACAAAAAGCCCACATGGCATCACTATGGAAAGCTAGGACATATAGCCAACATATACAACAAAAAATATGCCAAGTCTGATCCTAAACCTAAGTTCAATGGGCATTTCTTTAACTGTAAGAAACATGGACATCAGGAACATGAATTTAGGTCTAAGGTCAGTAATCCACCTTCCTTGCCTAAGTTTCAAAGTAATTGTTTCAATTGTCAGAAGTATGGGCATAGAGAATTTGAATGAAGTTCTAAACCTAGATGGTCATCAAATGAATAGACTAAGTCACCTGTGAAGAATAACTCATACAATTGGGATTATAACACTTGGTACAATTGTTATTATAGTGTAAAATATGGACACATTGGAGAAAATTGTATGAAGACTCATTTCAGAGAAAATCCAAAAGCTAGATGAATGGAAGCATGGTATGTTACAAGTGTAATAAGATAGGTCACCTAAAGAAAGATTGTAGATCACCTATTCTGAGAAACAACCAGAATAAGAATGAAGATATCTATGAGAAATTGAAAAATCAGATGAACAAGACATGGAAGAAGAAAGAAGAAGAGAGCACAAGTGAAGCTAGCACATATGAGGTCACCCAATCTGATGGATCATGTGATCACACTTCTTCTAACTAAGCATAGAAAGTATGTTTGCAACTGAATCTTACAATGCTTTATCTTACATCAATTCCTAACATAAAGTTGAGTAAAATTCTACATCTGCATAGATAAAGATGCATTGGGAGATATATGAGCGAAGTAGAGAATTTCATTTTTGATGTCAAGCGTCAGTGTCTTGACCGAGTTATCAATGTATTTAGAGCACCTATTGTGGTTGATACGCTATATACACTGAGCTATGTCTTAACGGTTATATTGACCAACCTTATGTTAGCCGAGGCTGACATGAGTTTGTTGAGACTACTGTATTCCACTTAGAAATTTTGTACAGAGCATTTATGAAGCCCTAATTCTACTTTTTGGAATCTATAAAGCAGAAAGTTGCCACCCATTTCATTTCACCAAGGGAATTGAGATTTCTTTGATTGAGTCAGAGTGTGAGGAATCATTTTGTCAAAGGTGATTCCAAATCTTTTCAGTGTGCTATCGGCAAAAATCATCTACAGGACACTTACGAGAAACATACACTACCCATAAAACATTTCTTTTCATAAATTTTAAATTAAAATGGCATCATCATTGTCTACTACAATGAAGAAACAAGGGATGGAAGTTTTCAATGTACAATTGGTGAGAAATGACGTTTGCAAGCCATAGGTATTTAGGGCAATTTCAAAAACCACAATTAAAGGAGATCTGACTAGCACCCTATCCGCAATTCTGGAGAATGTGTTGATAATGAATGGCATTAGATCTTGTTACATGTGCAAAATCAGAGAAATCAGAGACTATGAGATTAGGGAGGCATATGACAAATTATATGATAATGGAGTGTTGAAGCCAAAGTATAAATCAGTTGTTGAACAAGGGTTAGTGCATGCCCTAGATTTACCATAGAATTTCAAAGTTGAATGGATAAAAATAGGTGTGAGTCAAGTACATGATATGCAATTATGGTTGGAAGATGGACCCGTGAAGATAATGAAGGAAATTATCCACTAAGTTACTGGATACCGTACGATTCTAGGCCAAAGAAAAATGAAGTGTTCAAGCAAAGAAGAAATTCAAGAAAACACACAAGTAGTATGGAACAAGTGGGGAATGATGATCTCCACCATCATAGATCCAAAAATTGACTTTTCTATTAGGGTTACCTCGCACAAATTCTACCAATCTAGTCGGTTGGACAATGTCCCCTGTATGGCAATGGACCAAGCATGGAAAATCATTAAGAAGGGACACACGTATGATCTTGCTAAGCTATAGCTGACTCAGCTTTCTGAGAACCTTAACTCAATCTAGACTGCAAAGAATTCCATGTGTAAGTTTGGTTCTTTGCTAATTTGTTTATTCTTTTATAGACATAAGTGTTTTCCTACTACTGGAGGTGTGATATGGGATAAGAAGAAACCTGTTACTATTCAAATCAGTAAGTTCATAGGTCAGATAGGAGATAGTTTTAATGGTGTGATGGATAACTATTTTGTTGAATTCAAGAAGAAAATGAGGAAGAGGAGTAGAGTCCCCATGTCATTAGTTGAGGAGTACAACAAGGATATATATGTTTTCTAGTTAACACAGACTTCACTTATTCACAAGCAGTCTTGCCTAGGGTTTCATGGCTAATGCCATTACCCTATGAAGTAAATATAGATGAAGCTACTATTGCTATTACAACCCTTTTAGCCAAAGAAATTAATATTAAAGCACCCTACTTTGAAACATACAATGAAGCCAAATCTAAAATCACTATGGGTTTAATGGTTGCAACTGTAGAAAGAAAGAGAAAAAAAATAGTAAGTAATTTGGAAAAATATATGGAAGGAATAGAAAAGGATGCACCACTATAATTAACCCAAGGACTGGGAGAGGGTGAACAAAGTGACTCTAGTGATAGTGAAGAAGAAGAAGAGGCTCAAGTAGAAAAGAAGAAGGGTAAGAAGATAGTAATTGTTGAGCCCCCAACCAAAAGAAGGATATTGAAACCTAAAGTATCCTCGACACCTATGCTTAGGCCTAGAACAAGGGGAAAAAATGCTGAGACTCCAAAGAAATTCCCTATATCTAGTAAATGAAAACCTACACAGCCTAAGGTAGTGCCGAGAAAGGTTAACAAAAGGCCTAGAAGAAAACTTGTTTTGGAACAAGAAGATGATGAGGAAACTGAAAGTGATGAAGAGGTGAGGAAGAAGGTTGCATTGCAGGATGTAAAACCTGTTAGAGTAGTCATATTATAGCTATTAATTAATTAATTTAATTATTAGTCTATTATTCTCTACACTTAAGTTAGACTTAGGCATCTTATTATTCTTTAGGGTTTTCTCCTTTAGGGTTTCGGTATCCTTTTATAAGGATTCCCTCTTTGTATTTTTCAGCAACTCAATGCATTATTCATAATAGATTAGAATTTTATTTGTAATATTGTGCATATGATGTCTCTGGCTTTTTGGCCTCCATAGATTTTTCTTGCCTTCTGTGCTTTGCTTCTTCCATGTGATAGGGTTATGCATGCAGGTGTTCTTGGGAGATTAGTCTTTCACCTAATCTAACAAAACCTATTATGGATAAAATATGCCACAAGATCACAAGCACTGAAGGAGTTGAAGACTTGAAAGGATTAAATTTTGGAAGCATGATTATAGGAGACAAAGAAAAGGTTGAAGATGTTATTCTTGAAATGCTTTGCATTTTCATTATGTTACCTATTCAGTTAGAGAACCGAATTCCTAAGGAGTTAAGCAACAGGATAGCACAAAAATGGGAATATGCTCTTAATACCAAAAAAAAAAAAAAGAGAGAGGACCCTAGCACAAGTGGAATCAAGTCTCACCCCTACCAACATTAGACAAATTGTGGAACAATACTGAGAAAAATTTGACCCTAAGCTTAGAGCTTATTTAATCCTTCAACACAAGGTTGAGGATGTTGTACATGAAAGTGTTAAGATTTTGAAGATAGTGTTAGTACATCTAAGGATGCCGAGCATGCAAGAGAACAAAATTTAATGGAATCACCCATTCCAGAGACTGAAGCTCCTAAGGTAGAGGAAATTTAGAAGGTATGAGAAGTACACATTGTTGATATAACAGAGGATACCCCAATCAAGAATCGAGTATTGACCGAGGAGGATATATATGTTGAGGAAGTAAAAGACACATCTTTTCCAAGTAGTAATACTATACTTTTGCAAGTCAAAGAGTATCTAACAATTGATGAGACATCAACTGTTAACAGTACCCCTGCCAAACCTACAGTTGTTATAGTTGACATGTTAGCTGGTATAAGCACTACCAAGGAATAGGATAAGTCGGTACCAATAACTCAACCCACATCTGCCAAGGAATTACAACAAGATAAAGAAGAGAAATTCAAAGAAAAATCTAATAGTCCTCATGTGGAGGATAAGGGAACAGAAGAAAAAGAAGTAAAAGATAAAGCTATTGAGGTATAGGAGCCTACAAAATAAGAGGAAATACAAGCTCTTATACAGATGTCAAGTGGGAGCACATCGAAGAAGGCACTGAAGATGAAAATAGAAGTCTTTTCCCTAGAGGTAACTATTGATGAAGTTATTGTTATTCCTAAATGGGATTCTAATAACTTATCTTATGAGAAGATGCAAATATTGAAAGATTTATTGATGAGGAAAAGCAGACAGGAAGAATTGAAAAGAGAACATCAGCAAAAGTAGGTCCTATATGAAATTAAAGAAATATTTAATGATGCTTTTGAGTTGTCAGATGTAAATAGTTATGCTCCTGTATTGGAACAACTTGTACATATCATTCATAAGCTAAATAATGAAGAAATTGGAGCCAATGATAAGCTGTTCGAGTGGTCAGAAAGGAAGTTTGATACCAAGATGCTTGAAAAAGTATCCATTGAGATCATAGTGAAATAGGTAGCCCTTTCCACTTTGGTAATAGAGACCGAAGAAGTAGTTGTGAATGCACAATCTCTACTTACTAAAATTTTCAATGTAGAACAGTTCACTGAGGATAACCAAGAACTAGTTGATAAACTATAGCAAGAACTCAAGTCCACCAGTCAATCCTTAAGCTTGGATGCTAAAAATAGTTCAAAACTTTATGCCAAGCTTATGCATACACAAGGAAGGATAGTCAAGCTGATGGCTAATGATGGAAAGATAAGAGCTCATCTACTTTCTATGCAAACAATTTTGACACCTCACTTGGGGGCCATACAATGAAAGTTAGTCAAGGCTAAGGACTTAACCCAGAAGGATCCAAATCTATCTACAGCCGAGAGCCTAGTTAATCTAGCTGCCGAGCTAGAAGCGTAGTCAGAAGTTTTAAATGTTGCTACAATAGGATGGGAAACTGCACTACACATGGTTATGATGCTGCATAAACCATTTCTGGAGAAATAATTTTTGATCCCTACTCCAGAAGAGATTCGTCATGCCAAAAAACAAGGGGGAAATCAAATGACATGACATGAAAAAGGGACAGTAACAAAATTTTGAATAGATATATATCTTAGGGGGAGTATTCTGACAATACTAAGTACTTTTGTAAATACGAGTGTAATGTCATGACAAAGTTTTTTTTCCACTAATGTCAAAGGGGGAGATTGTAGATGTCTATAGTTTTGTTGACTATTAGTGACCCACACTTAGTCATTTATCTAGGCAATGATGGTCGGTCATCACTGTGATCGAGTCATTATGTAAAGGCTGAATTATGTAATGTATACTTACCGAGCAGTAGTACTACCCAGTAAACTTATGGTCACTATGTATTTTTGTATTATGTCGAGTCTAGTTTTGCTGAGTCATATATGCAATGATTACCAGGTGACAAAGATATCAACATATGCCGAGTATAGTGAATGTTGAGTATCAGGAACTGCATTTGTCAAGTTAGCCAAGAACAACATATGAGTTTGTTATGGCACAGTGATTGAGGTAAATCATTTTGGCCAACATTCATGTTTTGTATTTTGTTTGTTGAGGCAATTACGGAGATAATTATGCATCTATTTTGCAATCATTGATCCCTATGTAATACTTAGAGCCAATCATATTTTAGTAAGGCTTAAGCGGCAAAATGAATTAATATGAACCATAGATCTTAAATCATGAAGATGTTTTGTTGATTATAGAAGGATAAGATCTAAACCCTAAAACATGTGAGAAAAAGAGATAATGTAATGGATAGAATGCAAAGGGTATGAAGGAATGAGCAGAGAGGCACATTCATATTAGTGAAGTATTTAGATAGAGTTCATTGACCGAGCTAAGTAGTGAAAGGATAGAATAGAGATAAATCTGATAGAAGAGATCAATACAATACAATAAAGAGAAGATTTGTAATTTGCATATAGTGAAAACCCAAGAATCAGGTACTAATACATTCTAACTAGTGTATTAGGGTAAATCTCTTAACTGAGTGCTTACTTTGTTTTAAGTCTCAAATCCTTTAGCAAGGTAGACTGTATAAGTCTTTTAGCTCTTAACAGGGTAGACCCCTCACAGGGTAGATCATGTTTTGATCAAATTTTGTAAGCCCTAACAAAAAAATTTATTACTGCAGTAGTGAAGATTTGTGGGTGTCATCCCCACCCCAATTTTACCTTTCAAGGGTTTTTGGGTTACCAAAATTACTATGTTATGAGTACTTTCATAGATGCTGATTAATATGTTAGTTATTTTGTTTGATCAAGTATTGTCGATGCTATGCAAAAGTTTCATACATATTAAAATGGATTAGTATGTGATATCTGATTCACCCCCCCCCCCCCCCCCCCCTTCTTAGTATCACATTTTCCAACTATATTTCCAACATGTTGTCTAGCTTCTTGTGTAGGAATCAAAACCTCAAAGCTACCAAAAGATTCAATTACATAAAACTTAACATCAACAAAAGAACAACTTACATAGTCCTTGTCATTGTTCATGTTAGGAATAGTATCCCATTTGACACCATTCTTTATGGGCCAATATAAATTATTCATACCCTGGACCCACATAAACTAGTCGTTCATACTCATCCAATGTGGGGCCAAATCTATGAAGTGCTCCTAGAAATTTTGTGCCCTCTCACCATTTTGAAGAAGAAAAATCATACAACCACATACCTCTAGGAGAGTAAGCAAGCAAACCAGTGATAAAAGCCAATTTTGTTTTATGAAAAGGAAGTGAAGTTTCCACTTACCTATTGGCAGCTTTTAGCAGAAAGTTAACATAGTGCAGAGGAATGTGTAGACATTCAGATTTCTATCCTCAGTGGTCTCTCAACTAGAGAAAGTACAACCAAACAATCAAACAAAATTAATTTGGCAGTTGACTTTGAATTTGTGAAAAATAAATTTGTTGACAGTAAATGATTAAAGAGAATAATGTTCTCAGCATTAGTTAGAAGTTGAAGAAAGTTTTTATGCTCTATCTGATTTAGAGTTTATTGAAGCTTGTGTAGTGATAGCTCCATGTAGTTTGTAAGAGCTCTAAGAAGCTCCAGATCTTGTTTTGGGTGCAGCTCCAGAATGTTACAAGTTAGTTTGTAATTTGTAGTTTTATTTGTAAAAATAATTTTTAGATTTGATAGAAAACAAGAAATAATTTTAAATGCTTCCAATTGTGACTTGTCCCTATTTACTTTATTTCATTGTGTATTCTTAGTAATTAAGAAATCAGAGTTTTTAATCTCTATGTTTTTGTCATGTTTGGGATATTTTTTTGGTTGCATGTTATTAGAGTATTGTATTTAAGCTATTTTATATCCAAGTCGGTATTAGAGAATTTTGTGTAGTTTTCAAATTTTAAAGTGATTCTAAAATTATTACACAGTATAGAGCCATTTGACCCTAAATCCTTGTGAGTTTGGGAATTTATTTTTCTCTAAGTATTTGAGTTTCTTCTGTAGGAGAAATGGTTAGGGATGAAGGAACGAGTTGTTAGTAGACATTGTCCTTTAGTGCACAAAACTATAATTTTTGGACAAAGAAGATGAAGACTATTATTATTGTAAATAATTTGTGGGAGCTTGTGGATGTGACTAACTCATCTCAATTTTCTTCCCTCTCAAACAATCAAAAGACTTAGTTGAAGGGGACTAGGAGAAAAAATAGGAAGGCATTGATCTTGATAGAAGTGGCCTTTACATAGGTAATATTTTATAAAATAGCAGCAACTAACTATGTCGAGAAGCTTGGGAAATCCTCCAAACAAGTTATAATGAGACAGATAAAGTTAGATTGGTGAGGCTCCCGATGCTTTGAAGTGATTTTAAGACTCTTCAAATGAAGGATAGTGAGACCATTTCAGATTTTAGTACAAGATTATCAAGTTTTATAAATTGGCTGATGATGAGTGAAGAAATCATGGAGTAGCAGAGAATAGTAAATAAATTCTTTAGAAATCTACCCTCGTGATTTTATATGATTGTGATTTCCATTGAGAAGGAAATAGATTTGTTCATTTTTTGCTCAATTAATGATATTCAATGACTACTCTTTATGAGGAGCAGTCTTATGGCTATTTGTTGGTTTTTTACTTTTGATATCTTTGGTACTTTGAAATTGATGTGAAAGGGGAAGAATTTGTGTGAAAAATAGAGATTGGGGAGATTGTGTCAAGAGGTTTAAAGATAGATATTCAAGCTGATCAGGTGGATATATTGATGTCTTTGTGCATTGATTAGTTTTTCACTTTAGACATTGGCATCAATGCCAAAGGGGGAGATTGTTGGAAGATTTTTTAGTATGTTAGAGTTTTGGATTTGGGTATGTGGACATTATGGTTTTTTCATTGATGTCAACATGATAGTTGTTGTCTTAGATGGTGTGTTCAATGTGTTTGATATAGAATATTTTGTTCACTTGGTGGTCAATACCTCCTTGGAGATTCATGACATGGCTTAATTTCCTTTTATGGGATAGGTTAAGTTTGGCATTTGTATCGGGTATTGAGAGTTTGAGATTTTGGTGCAATGGAAAATGATTCCAATAATTGGTATCGGAGCCTTAGGTCACAGGTTAGAGTCTCCCTTTGGTGGGTTCTTAAGGCTCTATCAGTGATGAGGTGGATATTGATAAATTAATGGTCAACACCTCCTTAGAGATTTCTAACATGGCTTTATCGCCTCTTGTAGGTTGGGTTAAATCTTACATTTGTATCGGGTATTGATAGTTCAAGCATTTGGTGCAATGACAAATGATTATAATAGATTTTAGTTAATCGGGTGCTAAGTTGAAGATCTTGGGTTGTAATCGTGAGGTATTTCTCATAGGTGTTTTTAGATAGTCTAAAAAGGTTCACATAGGTTGTTATGATAATTTGAGTAAGGAATGATTGAGTTTCTACTTTCTGGTGTCATAGTGTTCCTCTAAACAATAGCTGAGTATTTGGTTGGGTATGACTTAGATTTGATGTATTAGAGTTAGAGAAGATAGTGATTGCATGTTTCCTTATCATTTTGTTCATAGCTAGTATTTTTCATTATCAGAGTATAGCAAGCTATCTTTTGTTTTAACAGGGTTTGGTATTTTAGTTTTCTTATTGACCAAAGTGAAAGATGAGTTTGAATTTTGTATTGGATATGATGCGAAGGTTTTGGATGGTATTCATGCTACTTTTTGGTGTTCTTGGATTGTGATGATCATTATTTTGATCTTCCTTGAATGAGGTCATCAAAATTTTCTATTTCGGTACTATTTTGGCATTTCTTCATTTAGGTACTAGTGGACCTGATGGATTAACGTGTTGTGATTATTGGTGGTGTATTGGTGATTGTATAGCATGTTCAAGTGAATGTATGCTCTCACATCTTCAACTAATAGAACCCTAGGGGGTATGCTTGAAAAATCTCCCACAGGATCAATTTTAGATGTAAGTTCAGGGTGAAGTTTGTATTAGGGTTCATTACATGTAGCAGACACTATCAAGTTTACTTCCTCCTCCTCTGCAAACTTATATTTGTTTACCTTTGATGCGGATGCCATTTTTCTTAACTTAGGGTTTTAGTAAATACTATGAATTAGCTTGGTAGTAACTGTACTTACTCAAAAATAATTATGAACTCACTCGGTAGATGGTTGAATATTTGGATTCTATCAATGTATTACCCATCTTGATTTGGATCACATCAGTGATTAATCATATTATTTATATCTTTTATTGTAATAGGTTTTAATTGATATATTAGTTGATTACTCTTTTTAATCAGTATAAACAAGAGATTATTTTATAATTGAAAGTATGTATACAAGAGAGAGGATTATACATATTTGTGTTACACATCTAAGGGATATTTTTTACGTCATTATAACTATTTTGGCATAAGGGATGTTAGTTGTCATTTCGGTTGTAATGGATTATATGTCCACCATGTTATAATTATAGATAGATCAATGAACCTGATTAATGGCTAGAAGCATAGATATTCAAAGTGCCATTCAGATTCAGTTGTAAGCATCTAGTTACAAGTGCATCGTTTGTTCTCTATATTTTTCTCTTAACTAGATAATACTTTTAGTAAAGTACATTCATCTAGTGGGTTTGACTCCCACTAGGGTTTTCCCTTAACCCAGTTTGCTTGAGAGAAAATCTTCATGTTCAATGTTATACATTTTGGATATTACATTATTATTTATCTTATTGATCTAAGTGGCTAAAGTGGAATTAAAATAATTTGGTATACATAATTGATTTACCCCCTACACTGAGTTGTATTTGCCTCCTTTTTTACCTAACAAAAAGTTTGAATTTAAGGCACGATTACCTTAATATTATTGAATATTTATTTAGTAAAAACCCTATGAGTTGGTCAACTAAAACAATTATAGAAGATTTCAATACCACGTTAATAATATTTGAGGATTATAAAATTATCATGTCTCCTCAAAAGGAAACTTTATAGAAAATAGGCAGGAAAACTTAGGAGTTGGTGTTCAACACATGGTAATTTATGATATTCATGATAGTATATGAACAGATATTCAAATACTCATTTGAAATTATGTTGGGACATGTTAAACACTTCTTTTTCTTGGTAATGATGGTGATGCAAATATATGAATGGGTGTCTTGACTAAGGCCTTATTAATGTTGAATTGGTCAAAGTTGGTGGTGGTGTTAAGTCTGGGTTTTAATTTTTTTTCCCTAATTTTTAGAGTGTAGATGATCAATATTATGTAGATAGAATGGTGAGAGATCACAAAAGACTAGAAATAATTATTTATAATAAGCGATAGAAGATGGAACTGGTTTGGTTAGTGATTTTTGCTGGGAGCTTTGATGGCTATATAGAAAAAGTTCATGGGGTGGAAATCTAGGTTACATAAGCTTTTTTTGAAGGTTTGGATGAAGAGAATCAAAGATTTTATGGATTGGAATTGTAAATTAATGAAGAATTGATTACTATGGTGTGTAACGCACTATTTAAAGGGAAAAAGTTCTATCATGATAATTAGGGAGCTAATTATGCTATTGATGTTTGCTTCCTACAAGGTGAAAGAGAGAAGGTATACAAAAACCTTGATGGGGGTTTTGATTGAGATTCCCTCACGTTCCGGTGGGTGGATGTAGTAGAGGTAACTATGTAATACCTAACCCTTAATAGTAACTTTAGTATCATTTTTAGGTACCACTTAATTATCTTAAATCACATTCTTTGTAAAATGTGCATTTTGTTACCATTTTATATACTAGAATCCTTGAATCATACTATTTATGTCCATATAAAAATGAGCATCAAGTTTCAAGAGAATGTAAGGGTCCATTATGGCAAGGGCTCGTCATACTAAGAAGAGCTTGGTTTTGATGGTGATAAGATATTTCATTTGAACAAAATAGAAAATATCCCTTAGCTACTTCCTCTTCTCATAAAAGAGTGATTATTTTTTATGATGAGGAGTCAAACTATGTGTCTTTAGATGAAAAGGATTCATATTCCTTAGAACCTAAGTCTCAAAATAAAGGCAAAGGAAAATTTAGGGTTCCAATTTTGGGTAAATCAAAGACTAACAGGCTTCCCTTTCGGTTCCTCTAAATGGAGGATAAAAGAAAACATCTCATATGAAAGAGTCAAAGAAGACTTTTATTTTTTCTGCATTTCTACTAACCATCCCTTTTAGTGTATGAAGAATGATTTGGACATTGGAATCCATTTGGATATCCTTGTTACGATGGGGAAATATAGCCCAGTTGACAAGGGCCCTTCTATGTTTGAAAATCCAAACATTAGCAGTGATGTAAAATATTTGATGGAGAACCCAAAGTGTTTTCTTTTCATGGATTGTGGAGGAGATCAATGGATTCAAATACAAAGCCTCCCCTACTAGGTAGAATTTTGATAGCATCATGGTTAGTAGTCAAACCCTTCTCAAAGTTACCAATGATATGAAGAAAGACCATGAGAAGTTTATTAACAAACTTGAGGACACCTTGAATAAAATCTACAAGAAAATTAAGGTGGTTATAGCCATGAGTAAGACTTCTATAGAAAAAATTACTAAAGGCATGATGAAATTAAATGAGTAGGTGGAGGCACTTCATGCTCAAACTAAAGGTTCTCCTGCTTCACCATGAGTTAGTATCTAATTGACCATTAAAGCTCATCTCAAGGATATAGAGTTAGATGAGGATGCAGATATTCTTTTTGAGAAGATGGACAATGTGACTTTACCCAGGCCTTCTACCACATTAAGGAGTAATGATAAGGTAGTTAGCCTTGTTGGTGGCATTGCGAGTAAGGTTAGGACTATAAATAAGGAATTTATTCATAAGAATGAAAATATAGTTAAAATTTTGTAGGTTCTACTGGCACATTGTTCCCCTTTTTTGATCCCATTGGTTAGTATTTTTTAGCTTTTGGTTAGCTATTAGTTGATGACTATTTTTCTTATCTTTTTTTTATGCATTTATGACTTAGGCTTTGGGTCCTTGTAAAACTAGTTTTTTGTTTAATCAATAACATTCAATCATCAACGGGAATTTGATAGACTACATAATTGGATCTATCTGCCTTTTATTTTTACATCATTTTCTATAAACTACAAGGGACAATTTGAAGAAGCAGACTGTGAAAATGAGTCAACTTTGTATCTATAATTTTTGGAACTTAGCTTTGTGACGAATAGAAGTTGTGGATTATAAATGTCAACAACAACTATATAGATGAGTTGAGGTAGAGGATTGACCCATGAAAGAAAATATAGAGAAAATATTACATCCTAGAACTATGAATTTTAGTGGAGAATAAGGATTAATCACCCAACATTAACTTCAAATCCCTTCAGATAAGAAAAAAAAATATTTCAAGTCGAGATAAGGATTTATATTATATTTTTTTTTCCTTTTCCTTACCTTCTCTTAATAAAGATTTAGACAAATACCCTCTAATTCAACTTGTCAATGATGTTCAATTTGGATGATCATTCATTATCTCAGTGACTAGATGCTCCTCTATTTTGTGTCTATTATGACTTCTTCACTGATATGTTAAACTTTATTTTAGGTTTTTGCAAAACATCTTTAAGTACATTTTCTATAAAGCTCTCAGTAAAATGGTTTCATTAGCAAGGAATACTAACAATTTCTTTATAGATAACTAATTTAAAATGATACCACTATTGAAAAAGATAAACCATTATTTCTTGGACCAAATAAAAAACTAATCTTTACAATAACCAATTGATCTTGCAAACAAATAATATCAGAATTACACACAAAAATAAAGCATGGTAAAGTAGGCATAAAACATGAAATATACACAATATAAGCTTACTTTATAGGCATAAAATAAAATATTCTTCTAATATGAGCATTGATAACTTTATTTATCATTCAATGTAGATATGTAGCTCAACAAAATTAAATCACATGTGAAAGTTTATTTTTGATCATCTAAATATAAAGTAAAACCATGATAATGTAAAGAAAAGTAATAATTAAAATCGTTCACTTATTATAATAGTGAAGTACTCAATTTTTGGATTGAAGCCATACTAAAATAAAATAGATCTAATAAATTTTCTATCATGTTAATTTAAATTAAAAGATTTTTGAGATGTGCACAATGAAAAATTTATTTATTTAATTAAATTTTGTACAAATATTAATTCTATGGCATGAAATTACAGTGCATTTGCTACAAGTACTTTGAAGTACTTTGAATCATACAACTTTTATTTCCACTTTCTACCAAATACTAGACACTAGAATAACTTACCTATAATTTATCCATATCTAATTGATAATTACTTCTCATAAAATAAAATAAATCATATTTTAATTTTCTTTACTTTTCTTAGAAAATATGACACGACTTATCCCAAAGGGTAAAGTGTCCTGTCATATCCCAAAGGGCGCAGTGCCCACACAAATATTTGAGCCATGTATATATACAATCATTTCAATTGTAACAGAAGTGAGTACTGAAAAATCAGAGTTCGATTCCATACTATAACCTAATTTATTGATTGACTCAATTGAATAATATTAATATGATGGAGCAATTGAAGTGCCCCAAGTGTGAGGCAAACGTCACTCACTCTGGTGAATGCGACTGCATCGAAGCTCTGTCAATTGAATTCAGTGAGTATTTTAAAGTATATAGAGATGACCTCAAAGAAGTCATGAGACTGTGTATTGGGACAGGAGTTCCCAATCCATCAGAGCTTCTCCAACAAAGCGTGCAACCAAATGTGCTCAGGAATAGGGCATATGAGGCTTACACAAAAGACCTGCACCGAAGGATTTCACATATAGACTACTTCACAAATGGTGTTGCAATCACTGTTACTTGTTTGTTTGGGGGCAGATATCTTGCCCAATTCTCAAATTCCAATTCTGAACGGAGTACAAACAGAAGGGCAATTCCAAAAGAGGATTCAAGTTCCAGACAATTTTATACTGTCCCAGTGAGAGTAATGTTTTGGGGGCTTGAATCCATGAACAATCCAGTGATTCAAGTTGTGGGAGAGAACTTGAATTGGGAAAAAATATGGCAGGATATTGAATCTAATAAAGCAGTTATAGTATTTCGCATTTATGATGTTCAAGATTACGGGGAAGATAATTTTTGGGCTGATGGGTCTTCAGTTCAAATCCGGGGGAATCCTCCTGCAGCTAAAACTGTTGTCAGGAATTTGAAGACAAAAGTTTTGGTTAGGGGTAGAGAAAACTTGTGTTCTGTGTGTCAGGAGGGAATGGTGGAGGGTGAAACAATGAAGAAGATGCCTTGCAAACATGAATACCATGAGGAGTGTATTGATAAGTGGTTGGATTCCTCAAACTTTTGCCCACTCTGTAAACTTGAATTGCCCACTGACGATCTTGATTATGAGCAGAGAAAGGAGGACAGAAAGAAGAAGGGAAGATAATGAGATTTGTTGGCTTAGGAATGATTAAATTAATTCTTTTACAGAACCAAAAAAATATGTAGGCTTCTCTTTTTAAGTCAGTATACGAATTGTAATTAGCAGTGGGTTCTGTTGAAAGTGAGAAAGGTGTGCCGATGAATGAGTTAAATGTAGAAATAATTTATTGTGTTGATAGATATAATTATATAATTTCAGTGTTATTTTTATTTGTGTTTAAAACGAAAAGCTATGACTGTTATAATGTTGTTTTTATATTTATTTAATCAGAAATGAAACTTTCCTTTTGTAGACTGTGATTGTTTAAAATTTTATAATAGAAATTTAAATTATAATATGTAGAAATAATAGTCGTTGGTGGAAAACAAATTAGCAGTTCTAAGGTCTTTTTTTCAAAGCTTTTGGGATCTCAAAGTGCGCATGGTGAAGAGAGAAAAATTAGTAATTATAGATTTCAGGAATAGTGATCCTCATGTTGTGCTCACCCTTGACAACCATATCTGTAATCTCTATTAAATATAAGATTTAATAGGTTTTTAAACCTTCATTCTCCTGTTTGATATCTATAAAAGGTTAACCTTGTTTTTCTCACAGGTGCACAACACTAGAGTAATGAAGGATAACCTTAATCCAGTTTTGAATTAAGAAAATATATATTTCCCAAGGAAAATAGGAATGGTAGTCTTATGAAATAAGATTTACAACGATAAGCATTTTTTCAGTTTGTTATTCTACATTGTTATCAAAGCATTTAGTTTTCTTATACCTTTGAAAAGATTATAGAATATGCTGGTGGATGAGCAACTTAACAATATGCTGAGTGGACGTCCATTTTTGTGGCTGAAGTTTGCAGTTTGAGAAGTTCCTAGAAAAGGTAAAAGAAATCAAATTTGCAGGGGCATTCTCAAATTTCTAAACGATGTTTTGACTAATATTGAAGCGCATTAAACCGGCAAAATATTCATATTCATCATTGGGTGAAACTGTGAAGATCGGCATTCCAATCAATATGCTGGTTGTATTGAATGTGAGGTTTAATAGTGGATTGTTGATTCAGATTAAAAACTACAGAGGCAGTTATTATTGGTGATCAAGTGAACAAATAGTAGTGCATGTTGTTATTATTATTATTATGGCTGCTGGTAGTCTCTGACATATTTGCTGGGCTGATTCATCTATGTGAAATCACCAAAATAGGCAGGATTAATGTGCTGGTCCAAATGAGAATAGTTTTATCCAATTTATTACAATGTAAATATTTATTATGCTATTTTGCTTTGCTGTACTGCATGACTGTGTATTCAAAGCAGAGTGATCTCTTCATTTAATTTAGTTTCTCAGACATATGTCAAAACAAGATTAATTCAACTCACTGGACGGGTGACCTCACGAATAATTTGCTAGGGCAAATAAACTCCTGATAATTGTTCAAACAATGTATCTGTATGCACCCTCACAAATGTGCCGATTGAAAGGCTCAGAACTCAGATATGAGATCTACTTTTTATTTGTATAAAGAGCTGTTGAACAAGATAAGAAATTATATGCAACTTCATAATATGCCAAAACCTTCCAATGGAGAAGAACATACGTTACAGTTAAGAAACAAATTTCAACTGCTGATAAGAAAATTGACCTCTGAGAACGAAGCTGACCCATATTTTGGATTATGATTGTGATGAAATGGATTATAGTCCCAACATCTTCTTTCAGACCTATAACTTTATCTATAAATGATAATGCGATACATCTAAAAATAAAAGTTGTATGGGGATAGACTTGAATCTGAAAAGTAAACTTAATTAACAATATCTAACGTCTACACAAGTAAATTCTCAGAATATATAATTTTTCTCTTCGCCTACATCAGAGCTGCATCCAACCTTAGAGACTGTCAAAGATCGAGAATAGTAGCAGATATAGGAAAACCCAGGAGTCCCGATGGTGTCCCAATCTCAATCCAGTTCAGTGTTCCTCCTCTCTCACTTGGAGGTTCCGACATGCAAAAACCCTCAATATGGTAGACATCCCATGATACGCCTACAATTATTTTATTGCTGACCGCTAAAGCAAAATTAATGTATTGGCCAAAATTCTCCTGCGGAAGAGTTCCTAAAATATTCAGCTCATCTTTGCTATAGTCGTACTCAATCAATCCCTCTTCACACAGGCAATGCAAGCGCCCAAATGCACTCATGAAACAACTCCATTTGTCAAATCTGATGGGCATAGTTGTCCAGCTTCTAGTGTAGGAATCAAAAACCTCAAAGCTGCCAAAAGATCCAATTACATAAAACTTATCGTTAACAAAAGTGTTGGTGTTAGTTAATTTCAACTACCACTCCAGATCAGACTGATCTGATCTACACGGTGATTTACAATCTGATACCAACTCGAGATCAGTTATATGCGGTGATTTACAAGTAAACTTCAGTTATTATTTATCTAATCCTTGATTCATGGTGATAACTGAAACTCTTCACCGTAATCTCTTGTTTATGCGGTGGTTTCAATTTGTATAAATCTGTACTGTGTGCAATGTAAATCTGAAAGATCATTATTAATCACTGAGAGATTGGCATTCTTGTTTAACATGCTCTATTTTTTGTAAAGACTTGTTTTGTTTCTCTTTTCCTTAGCTAGATCTATGCAGTCATAGCTGCAAAATTCTACATGATATTAGAGCTTAGGAGCTAAGAAGGAGAAATGCATGTTTTTCTTTTGACAGAACATCGGAGCTCAAAGAATGAAATTTTCAGCCTCTGTCATTCTCATGACATTCATCTATTTTGAATGCACGCCACAAATTCTGGTTTGGCCCACAAGTAGAGGCTTGTATCCAACAATTATGGCAACACGGGTTGAACCGAATTCTGCATCAAAGATGGGTCAAGGTCATGCTTCTTCGCATGGGCCTTGCCTTCTTTTCCTCTTTAGTGACATCTGGTTAGTGGAGCTGTCATGGCTCTCTTTTCAACATTATGGAGGGTTTGTTCTACTATTCATGTTGATGATTCTTTGCTTCCATAGTTGATTAGTAGTATAGACAATTGACACCTGTATTTTCAACCAGCACTTTATTCTTGCATAGTTGAGTAGTGTCGATGGAGTCACTCGTACAAATTTATGTGTCATTTGCATCCTTGAATGATAGATGTTTTGCCTTTGTTTTCCATCTATTCATTGTTTGGGAGAACATATGCAGATTATTGCCTTCTGTATCTTCGTTTGACAAATGTTTTGCCTTTGTTTTTCATCTATTCATGGTTTGAGTAGTGTCGCTGGGGGCACTCATGTAGATTGATTCTGATCTTTATTTTGGTTTCAGAAGAATCTCTTCATTCAGCATTATGGTAGTTATCATTTGACAGATGTCCGCAATTTTCTTTCCTCTTTCCTTTCTTTAGTTTTTATTCTCCTTAGTTGGAATTAAGGGGGATGGTGGTGTTAGTTAATTCCAAATACCACTCCAGATCAAACTGATCTGATCTACATGATTATTTACAATCTAATACCAACTCCAGATCAGTTATATGCCACGATTTACAAATAAACTTCAGTTATTATTTATCTAATCTTTGATTCATGGTGATAACTGAAACTCTTCACCATAATCTTTTGTTTATGCGGTGGTTTCAATTTGTATAAATCTGCACTATGTGAAAGATCATTATTAATCATTGAGAAATTGGCATTCTTGTTTAAGATGCTCTGTTTTTTTGTAAAGGTTGCTTTTGTTTCTCCTTAGCTAGATCTATGCAGTCCTAGCTGTAAAATTCTACAAAAGCACCACTTACATAGTTCAGCTTGTCGTTGTTCATGTCGGGAAGAACATCCCGTTTGTCCTCCTCCACATTGTAAACTGAAGCGTTGCAGACTTTTACCAAGTCCGGGATATAATTCCATTCATCACAATTGTTCACGCCAACATTAACTATTCTATACCCTGCACCAACATAAACCAGTCCTCTGTGGTCATCGACTGTGGAGCAAAATTTATGCAGTGGTCCTGGCAATTTCGCACCCTCTCGCCAATTCGAAGAAGCAAAATCGTACAACCACACACTTCCTGTAGAGTACGCAAGCAAAACCGTGATCAAAACCAGTTTTTGTTTCGCGAAATGGAAGTGAAAGGTGCCCTTAATTTGTGCCGGAACAGGCGGCAGAAACTTGCATGAGTTCTTCTCCACGTCGTCTATCGCGACTGTGTCGAAAGTGCGTTATATATGCTGAAGTATACAAATCCATTGCTCCGAAATTTTCACTCTTTTTCTTTCTTGATAAAATTGGGGCCTCTTCAATGCGGCGTTCCAGCTTTTACAGACACGTCTGAGGTTGGGATGAGAATTCGACTCCACCATTAATAGGCATTTCCATCCGAGGTCATCTGGAAGATGAGGAAACACAGAATTAGAAAATTAGAATAAATAAATAAT